>JAJQZP010000181.1:0-24986 GCA_025403435.1 Artocarpus heterophyllus
CTTACCATCCAAAGAATGGTACAAACCATTCGTTACACCCCCTATTTATTCCAAATATTGAGCGCTCCGGTTTTCAATTACAAGATAACGCATATAAGAGGATATCACTACCCTAAAAGAAGAGCTATAGATTCAATATCTATGAATAACAAGTCTACGCTATCATCCGAGTCATGCCTCCAACTATCGCATGCATCCACTATTAAGATTTGGGAGTCACCTTTGTATATCAAAAGACAGAAGCAGACAACTGGCCCATCATTCATCCAGGATTAAGATACATCAAATGATTGTCTAAAGTGAATTGATTTGCCGAGACAAAATTTTTAAATTAATCCATCATTTACTTTATGTCCCATCCACACATCATCACCTATAACAACGTGCCAATGTTTCTATTCATGGAGTCCACCTCCGATGGTCAAAACAAACCATCTCCCAATAGGGATATAGACAATATAACAATCTTTACATGAATAAAGCGCCTAACGTTATTCTCTTGATTGCGGATCTTATGATTTAGACCGTCACCTTAAGAATCGTGTCTTTCGCATAATCTATCCATCATATGCCCAATTCTTAAAGGTTTAGACCGACAGTCTCAGACTTTTATTTGCTTAACATACATTGAACAAATATGAACATAAAGAGGACAAGATTTGGTATATAAACAATAAATAAATTCTTTATTGATAAAAATGCCTCCAAAAACTTATTACATTTTTACTCCTTAGGGCATACATGTCTAACAATGTCTCACTCGCACTAAGTGAGCAAATATGACAAAGCTCGCATCCCTATAGCTTCCATATGCCTCTCGAAGACTCTCCCAGTAAGTGTCTTCGTGAATGGATCACCTAAATTGTCCTCTGACGTGATTTTGCATACCGTGATATGCCCGCCTTCAATGAAGTCCTTTATCACATGATATTTCCGATCAATATGCTTACTCTTCTTGTGAAATCTTGGTTCCTTAACATTAGTTACCACCGCATTGTTATCATAGTATAGTGATACCGCCTTATTCATACTAGGAACTACCGCAAGATCCCCAAGGAACTTGCAGAACTACACTGCTTCTTTCGAAGCATCACTAGCTGCCACATACTTGGCCTCTATCATTGAATCCAAAGTGCAATCTTACTTCACACTTCTCCAACTAATGGCACCGCCACCTAGAGTAAACACAAAACCTAAAGTCGATTTCCTAGAATCCAGACAGGATTGAAAATCCGAGTTAGTATATCCTAGATGAGTGAAGTCCTCACCCGAATACACAAACATATACCCTCGAGTCCTTCTCAGGTACTTGAAAATATGCTTGACCGTAATCCAGTAGTTCGGTCTTGGATCTGCCTGAAATCAACTTACAATCCCAACTGCATAATGCTGACCGCATAACAAATATATGGTCGTGTGCAAAGCATGGTATACATGAGACTACCCACTGCCGAAGCATAAGGCACATTCTTCATGTATTCTCTTTCTTTCTCAGACTTTGGAGAGCCTTTCTTAGAAAGAGTAATTCCAAACCTAGATGGTTGCCCACCTTTCTTGGAATCCTACATTGCAAACCTTCTGAGAATTTTATCTATGTAGCCGGCCTGAGATAATGCTATCATTTTGTTCTTTCTATCCCGAAAGATATGGATACCGAGAACAAAATTAGCCTCTCCCAAGTCCTTCATGTCAAACTGCTTGGTCAACTATAATTTGACCAATAACAATGCCCCAATATCATTGCCAATTAGCAGAATGTCATCCACATAGAGCAGTAGAAAAACCACCTTCTCATCCTTAATGTGTTTGTAAACACATGGCTTATCCACATTTTGTGAGAACCCATAAGTCTTGATCACCTGATCAAATCTTATGTTCCAAGAATGGGAAGCCTGCTTAAGTCCATAAATTAACTTTAGCAGCTTACAAACCTTACCCTCTTGACCCTTGACCTTGAACTCATCTGGTTGTTCCATATAAATGGACTCATCAAGATAGCCATATAGAAAAAGCCGTCTTGACATCCATCTACCAAATCTCATAGTTGAGAGTGGCAGTTATGGACAAGAGAATCTGGATGGACTTAAGCATGGCTACAGGCAAAAAGGTTTCCTCAGAATCAATTCCTTCCTTTTGTGTGTAACACTTAGCTACCAGTCCATAAAGCTTTCAAATGGGATAAAATCTCATTCTCTAATAAGTGTCCTAAGAACTCATCAGAAATGTATTCTCCACCTCGATCGGATCAAAGTGCCTTTATGGGTCTACCCAATTGCTTTTTCACTTTAGCCCGAAACTCCTTAAACTTGTCAAAAGTTTTGCTTTTGTGGTGCATCAGGCATACATACCCATATCTTGAGTAATCGTCAATAAAATTGACAAGTTCTAAAACCCCTTCGGCCCAATTGCCCTTAGACCTGAATGGCCTTTTGGTCATTTTACCCTCCATACAAGATTCACATTGAAGTATAGATTCTACCTTTAAGTGACTTAAAAGTCCATCCCTTACCAGCCTTTGAATCCTATTCAGGTTAATATAACTAAGGTGCAAATGCCTAAGATAAGTCTTATTAGAGTGAGAAGTTTTAAGTCTTTTAGAGTTATTATCATTCATCTCAGCATTAAGCAGTAAGCAGTAAGTCCATCTTAGGTTTGATAAAATATAGATTATTTTGCACCCATCCAGAACAGATAAAAGATTTGCTTTTACAAATCACCACTTTATCATTAAAAGAAACCAAATAGAAGTCTTCAAATTAACATGCTATAGAAATTAAATTCCTTTTAAATTTAGGAACATAAAAACAATCTCGCAAAATTAAATTCCTATAATTATCAAAGTAAAGATGGACGTCTCCCACTGTTTCCGTTGAGACCAAGGATCCATCGCTCATTCGAAGTGTGAAGTCTTCTTGTAGTAGACTTCTCGTTTCTTTGAACCCCTCCTTTGGAAAGGAAGTCCTTGCAATGCTTTTTTATGTACCCGACCTTCCCATAGAAGAGGCACTTAAGCTTCTTTGGGTTTTTCTTCTTCTTCTTCTTCTTGCTCTTGTTGTTAGTAGGAACAAAAGATTTCCCATTTTTGGCCCATTGTTTCTTTCCATTCCTAGAATTGGGATTGGAACCAGAAGCAGCTACCAAGTTGGCCTCTCCACCCTCAGGAGACTCCCTAATCAGCAGTTCGAACTCCCGTAACTATTTCATTAATTCTGTTAAGGTCATATCCTTTCTATTGCTTAAATTAAAAGTAGCTCTAAACAGAATAAATTCCTTTGACAGAGTCTCAAAGACCATAGTCATCTAAGTTTCAACATCGATGTGGGCTTCTTTGGTTTGAGCCTTAGTGAGGTAACCCATGACCAACATCATGTGCTCCTTTATAGATGTCCTCGGCCTTTGCTTATAGTTTAGAAGTTTTCGAAGTACCCCATGCCACTTTGTTATGGCCTGGCCTCTAAACATGTCTTCAAGATTATCCAAGCTCTGCTTTGCAGTCTCATAATCCTGATGTTGAGCCTGCAGCACATTATTCATGCTAGCCATAACATAGTAGCGGGCCTGATCATTTGCATCTTTCCAGGGATCATACGCTTGGAATTGCTCATTAGTGGAGTCTCCCGCAGGCTCGGGAGGACACGAGGTTATCAGCACAAATTTTAGTTTCTCAAAGGAGAGGACGATATCTAGGTTTCGTTTCCAATTATTATAATTCTCTCCAGTTAATAGGTTTTTGTCAAGTATTGAAGATAAAGCATTTTTAGATATTTTAATCTACAATACAGAATCATATACCAAACATAAGCAAACATACAATAATAATTTAGTAAGATAACACAATCATGTAAAAACATACGAATGTGTTTATGTGTCAAAACCTTGAAAATATCACAACCTTACAATGATAATTCCTAAGTCAAAATTCAACAAGCTCCTAGGGGAGTCATGCCAAATTCAATCAAGAACACGGATCCCCTCCTGATTAATATATGTCATCCAAGACCTATATGATCCAGCATATATTAATAATCGTTTCTTTAGCCATTAATTTTATTAACAGAGCTCTTAGGGGAGGTTAATAATAAAATTAACATGAGTGTATAACCATCGTTTCAATATTTTATCCATGATTTACAATCACCACCTAGGGGTGTGCAACCATAAATCATGCAAACATACCTTATCCTTTCAAAGATCCAATCTGGTACATGATAAAAATCCCTTCCTAGGGGTTGGGACCACTATGTTCCTCCTATGGACCAATGATGGAGGCAGTAGGTCCTCTCTTCGAAAATCTTCTCCCACTCAATCTTTTGAAATCAAGGTTTTATTTTAAGAACATACATGAACAATTTTAATATGAGCGGCACTCCCTATTCTATATGACATGTTATCAATATACATGGCAAATCATATTATAATGTAGACAAGCAAAGCAATCAAGCAAAGCTTCAAGCAAAATAATAAATAACCGTAATATTATGGTTCCACCCTAGAGAATAGAAAACAAAGATTACAAGAGAATAATCGAAACATATTATCGATTCTTCATCCTTGAATCCTCAAGTTGTATCTTTCTTCATGTAATGCCCATCTTCAAGTCTTCAATCCCGCATTAATCGAATACCTCATATTTTTAGTCATATCCAAATTTAATATTTCTTAGAATTGTCCCAAAAATAAAATTAAAACTGTATCGAATATTGCACCTTTTCTGGAAAAATTTCCAGCTCTCTACTGGCAAGCCAATCTGGGTGATCGGCCTGCTAGTCATGACCTATTGGCCTGCCTATCTTCACAGATCAGCCTATCGATTCATGAAAGATCGACCTGCCGAACTAGAAGTGCGGCCTGCCACTAGAGCCACCTAATTTTTTCCTCGCTATCGGCCTACCGAACCTCACGTCCGGCCTACTGATTTGCGACCATCGGCCTGCCAAACTTGAGGGTTTGGCATGCCGACCGAGCAGAAATCACCCATTTTAGAAAATATAATTTTTAATGTAATTCATCAATTTTATTTTCAACAATTCAAAAACATAAAATTAGAGACTCAGAAAATACCTGGCTACGCCATCATCAAACTTCTAGATCCGCCTTCTAGATCTGTCTTCTCCGAATGATTATTTAATTACAAAATTCTTACAAATTTAAAATTAAATAATAATTCCTAGATAGAGATGATAGTCTGCCATCTAATTACATGAAAACCTAGATACACATTCAATAATTACAAATTTAAACCTAGATACACATTCAAAAGACACAAGTCAAGACAACGGGCCCCTCATTCATCTCAGGATTAAGATACAATACAAATGATTGTCTAAAGTGAATCAATTTGCTGAGACAGAATTATTAATTTAAATCAATTCACTTTATGTCCCGATCTAACACATCATCACCTATGACAACGTGCCATTGTTTCCATTCATGGAGTCCACCTTCGATGGTCAAAACAAACCATCTCCCAATAGGGATATAGACAATATAACAATTTTTACATGAATAAAGTGCCCAACTTTATTCCCTTGATTGCAGATCTTATGATTTAGACTGTCACCTTATGAACGTGTCTTCCACATAATCTGTCCATCATATGCCCAATTCTTAAAGGTTTACACTCACAGTCTCAGACTTTTGTTTGCTTAACATACATTGAACAAATATGAACGTAAAGAGGACATGATTTGGTATATAAACAATAAATAAATTCTTTATTGATAAAAAAGTATCCAAAAACTTATTACATTTTTACTTCTTAGGGCATACATGTCTAACAAATCAACGAGCCAAAAGTTTTCTAGTAACATAGATACAAACTTGAAGGAACATTGTAAGGTTATCACTCTTAGGAGTGGTAAGGAGGTACAAAAGCCCATGCTAGAAAAAGATAATGTAATTCTTCCATAACTAAGTCTTCCTCAAGTCACGGAGCAAGCCTATGAAAGAAATTAAGAAGCCAAGATCAATTTCATTCTTGGAGAATGCTCTTATTCTTACCATACTGCTTCTATTCCCTCAATGGTCTCCAAAGAAGTTAGATTGGAGATTTTCAAGAAAATTCATACCAACATCATCGTTGCTAACACACTTGAGTAAATGCTAAATTATGCCAAGTTTATGAAGGAGGTGATGTCAAAGAAAAGGAGATTGGAAGATTATGAGACTATTAATCTTACTAAGGAGTATAGTGCCTTTCTTTGACAAGGAGTTGACTCAATTTTTTGGCCTACAAAACTATTTAAAAACCCTTTTTGAGTTGAATTAAAACCTTAGTAACAACTTAAATAGAAAACTTATTCCTATTGTTTGGTAGATCACTAGAAAAATTTAGAGAGAGAAGCACTAAAACTCCCATAAAATTGTTTAACATCAAGAATAATGATTTTTAGTTTTCTCTTCTAATTGGAAGAAGTGTTGCTACAAGGAAGATGGAAAGACGTATGTCTACTCGGATTTTAGTCGCAAAAGGGAGAAAAGAAGATGAGTTAGTTTAGGCTCTTTTGGACGTAATTTTACATAGCAGTTATGTAGAAATAATGAGCCCATACCCATTTTATGGGCATTTATCATAATTTTGTATTTAGATTAATCCCTGTAACACTAAAATTACCTTAAATACAATTATCAAAATTTTGAGCATCTAATTCATAAAATTGAACACACAATATGCACAAAATTAAAGATAAGAGGTAATATGCACTTTATAGCTTATGGAAGTGGCATTGGTTAGAGGAAATATAAAAAAGTGGTGGAAAACAATTGTTTAGACTCAAAAGTAGTACATGGCCTAATTAACTCCCAAAACCCTTAAGTAAAGCCCCACTTAATCAAAACATGTTCATCGAAACATGGATGGTCAACTATGTATACCAATCCTAAATTTACTGGCAAAATTTTAAAAGTGTTTATTACGTAAATATATGCCAAGTAGATAAAAGAATTAATTAGAAATTAACAATTAATTAATGACTATGAAGCACGCAAGAAATTATCTTATAAATAGTAAATCTTATGAGAGAAATTAGTTAGTTATTAATTTTGGGATAATTAATTAACAATTAGTGATTAAATTTAGTTAATTATGACTAAGAAGCACTAAATAGAAAAAAAAAAATTATAAGAGACAACTCTGACAATCGATGTGGGATAACTTAGGATACTAATCGATTGTAAGGCAAGGTGAGGAAAGGGCATTGGGACAAAAATACAACATAGAATCTAAGCACAAACCTCACCTATAAATGGATTAAAAGATTATTAAAAATGCCCTTGATTAATTGATGAAATGCTTCTCATGATTGAAATTTATACATGATGATGATTAAATGCGCTTAGCTATTGTATTACCCATGGTATCTTCATGCATATAACTTTGCATTATGTCTACATTTACATACTCATTTTAAAAAAGAAAGGTAAATGAAAGATAAGTTTTATTTTAGAGTTTCATACCAACCTCTACTAGATGAGGTTTCAAGCAATTAAGACCTTGGGTATGTTGGAGAGTTACTCTTCTAACTCCCCCATTAGTCTCGCATCTAGTATGAACACAAAAGACCACATGAACGAAAATGTTTTCATAATAAAATATAAGAAAAATTTCATATTTGTACCCTATGTTATATCGAGATGTACGTTTGGTACCCTATGTTTTGGAATATTTAATATTACTAATTTGACCTTTGGGAAAATCTTTTTTAAGTACATCGGAGCCTTTTTAGGACATGAAGAGACAAAATTAGTCTTTTTTTATTGTTGATTGAAATTAAAAAAAAAAGCCCAAAAACTAAAAAAAATCTCTAAAAAGACAAAAAAATATCAATTTCATCATCTTCCTTCCATCTACAATTATAAAACTTAGCAAATCTCCTCTTCATTTTTTTTTAAATTGCAACATTGATATGAAAAAAGGCTCAAAACCTATTTTTGCAAGTGAAATGAAAAGCAATTCAACCACTTCTATCGATCACTTTCTTGAAGTTTCTAAAAAAGTCTTTAATGATCGATCGATCAACCAGCAAATTCGAACTCTTATCTTAATCAAAACATTGATTTAGCTATGAATTACACCACATTTCCTTCTAGCTCCCCTCCTGACCTTCTCACTCTCTAGACATCCTCAGGCTAGCGGTGATTGCTATTGATGAGGAAACTGAAGCTTGCGTCTTTGATTGGGAAGGCGAAGTAGAAGATGGTGAAAAAACAACAACCTAAACACTGAAAAAAAAGGATCTTAAGAAAACCTTTAACACTCTTTGTCGTTCTTGGCCGCTTTCATGGCCCAAACCTTCAACTCGACCCAATAGGAGAAGGATGCAGATGCGACGGTCGCCATTGAAGTGCACACCGAAGCTCGCGTCTTCGATTGGGAAGGCGAAGGAAAAGATGTAGCCATTGATACTGGAAAAGGTGACGAGCCTTTCAAGGACAAAGAAGGAAAAAGGGAAGAAGAGGAAAGGGGTTCGCGAGTGGATCTATGGCAACTCCAAAGGGGATTCCATAGCCGAGAGGGAGATGAGGAGGATAAGTGGAGGGGTTAGACTATGGGATGGTGGGGTGACGACTTGATTTTTTTTTTAGATCAAGAAGGAGAAGATTTAAAGAATTGGGGTTTTTAAGTTTTTTTATTTTTTTTAGTTTTTGGGTTTTTCACTCAAAATTTCAGTCAACATTACAAGGATAATTTGGTCTTTCACGTCCCAAAAGAGGCTTTGATGTGCTAAAAATGATTTTTTTAAAATCGCATTATCAATATTAAATATTCCAAAACATGAGGCACTAAACGCATATGTCAATATAACAGAGAGTACTAGTCTAAAATTTTCCCAAAAATATAATTGAACCACACATAATTTGTCATGCATCGTGGAGTTAAGACTGTTCCATGAGAATAATGTTTGTACTTGTTGAGCAAAAACCTACCATATTTGTTAGTGCTATAAGAAGCTCGGGTAAGGAACCCATCTCCTAGCCTTGAGTAATGGACTAACAACACAGGACATAGCGATAGAGGCAAGAGTTTTGGATGCCGATACACAGATTTAAGAATTCTGCAAACAAGAAATCTTTTGGAAATAGAAAATAGATTTAAAACTAATGCTTACTATGATACCTATGATTATTCTCCAATATATTAATTTTTGACTAATTGCTATAATTTCTAAAATCTTTAAACTATTTCATACAAGATTTGGCTCTATTTCCAATTATGTAAGGCATGTATGATTTCAAGGTACAAACCCATTAGAAAATTTGTTACCGGACCAAGTACATTAATTGTGTCTTGCTATTATAATTTCAGAAACCTTGTGACAGTCTTATTGCAGTAAGTTTTAAGTTTAATTTTAAATTAAGTTTAAGTTGGAGTGAAATTAAAAAGAAAAAAGAAAAAAAGAATTCTATGAAGCTTTAAAGACCTAGCTAACATTAAAGTCAATTAATAATGTTTAAGCATCCTAAATAATGGATCAAAAAGGAACAATACAAAAACAAACATCTGTATCAGGATAAGAAAAGGACAATCAACATTATTAGTAGTACGCCACTTTAGATCCTTGATCTTTTTTTTTTTTTGACAAATTACTTTATGAATTTTAATGTTTGCAAGATTTATTTATAGACAACGTCTCAGTTTAGGCGTTTCTAGTTAGTCCATTTGGCACCCATTATCTCGCTGCCTCTCGTTTTCTTTCGCTTCGAACGTTCTCACTCGTACCCACCAATCCAAAGAATCAGTGATGACGAATATTCCCTCCCTCCTCAAATCAAATCACAACGAAATCTAACCACAAATTTCTTCTTTGATGATCAGACGTATTCCCTTACGCCATCTATGGCTCTCCCAAGCGCCTATTTAAGACCTCATGAAGCCATCCTCAGAGTCAGACCAAACGAACAACAACATAATGGCGTCGTCGACTACAGTGAGAAGGATCAAGCTCGGCTCTCAGGGCCTTGAGGTCTCCGCCCAGGGACTCGGCTGCATGAGCATGTCAGCCTTCTACGGCCCACCGAAGCCCGAACCGGAGATGATAAAGCTCATCCACCACGCCGTCAACTCCGGCGTCACCTTCCTCGACACTTCCGACATCTACGGACCCTTCACCAATGAAATCCTCCTCGGAAAGGTAATTTTTCTTTCCAAACGAAGTAAATAAATTTTCATTGTCTTTGTTGTTAGTGTCAAACTGCAATACAAGGAACTAAGTTAGTCCTTTTATTTAACCTTTTTTTTATTTTGTATCCTACCGGTATGTTAAGGTGTTTTAGTCATTTGATTGAATTGTAATGAGTGCTTTTGTGGTGTGCAATACAAATTTATAAAATAGGACTTATAAATCAACTGTTAAATTTAATTGAATAACTAAAAAAATTTATTTAACCAGTAAGGTAAAGTAACATGCCCTACAGCATAGCTCGACTTTTGGAATGGAGAAAGAAGAACTTTGTTATTCTTTGAAAGGAAAGTTAAAGAGTAAGTTGATACTAGTGATAAATGTAGGAGAAAACTTTATAGAGGAAAATCATCATTAAATCCAAAATCTCATGCTCATCAAGAAATTTAGCAAAAGCAAACCTAAATCTATGTGAACAGATGTAATTCTTGAATCTTTTGGTTCTTGATCTTCTGAGTCAATACTATGGTTTCTCTAAGAAGAAGTCTTCTCTCTTTTCTAATGATGAGATGTAAAAAAAAATCGTACGTATGACTTAAAGACCATTATTTTTTATAAATACATAAATTTGTCCTATTTCTAGTTTGGCCCATCATAAGAGTAGGAATTAGACTTTTAGGTGTCTACACATAAATGGGTCCATATTTTATGATATGTTTTAAAACCCAAAACTTTATACTTTATTAGGTCACTTTCATTAGGCTCAATCTTATGATAGCCCATAATATACAATTTATATATATATATATATATGTATACCAACACAGAGTAATCCAACAATCTCCCACTTAGGCCACATATATACAAAACACTTTAAAATCGTATATCATAACATAACCTTATGAGCTCAAAATTTGCTATCACTATTGAAAGCATCTCTAATCAATCCAGTCCATCGGTCATATCAATATAGGATCAAAGCGGTCTTTGTTACTTGTAACGTAACTAAGCCCATCAATAGTCACGTATATTAATATAACGAATGACATGGATCAAGTATGGATGTGTAACAAGGAAATTTCATAGAATGTGATCTTAACATGCATATTTCCTATTGATCCAACCTTATTCTTTAGTGAGATCAAATCAAACATATTCAGAGTGAAAATAAACTATAGACTTTATTTCTACAGAAAATAACCATAAATTTTCAATAAAATAATCATAAAATGTGTTTATAACTGAAAAGCATCTAAAATACAAACTCCCACTAAAATGACATATCCACAAAATATAGAACACCCATTTGAACAGTATGCTCATGAATGACCTTGGGTGGTAATCCTTTAGTAAGTGGATCTGCAACTATAGAGTTTGTCGCAATATGCTCTATAGACACCTGACTACTCTGCACTCTTTATTCAAAAACTTGCAACTTGATGTTTATGTGCTTCGACTTTATTGAACTCCTACTGTTGTTGGAATATAGCACTATTGACTTATTGTCACAAAATAACTTAAGTGGTCTTTCAATTTCATCCACAATTCGTAGCCCAGTGACAAAATTCCGCAACCATATCCCATGGTTGGAAGCCTCATAACATGCTATAAACTTTGCTGCCATGGTGAAAGAAGCTATTAGTGTCGGCTTAGCACTCTTCTAGGAAATTGCTCCTCCAGCTAGCAAGTACATACAGCCCGACGTGGATCCCCGACTATCTTGGCATCCAGTAAAATTAGAATCAGAATACCCAATGATCTCCAATTGATCCGATATTCTATATGTGAGCATGTTGTCCTTCGTTCTCTATAAATGCCGCATGACTCATTTGGTTGCTTTCCAATGATCCATTCCTAGATTACTTAAGTACCTGCCTAGCATCCCAATAATGTATGCAATATCCGGACGCGTACAAACTTGAGTATACATCAGACTCTCTACAATTAATGCATAAGGAATCTTCTACATCTTTTTAACTTCAAAGTTATTTTTGCGGCATTGACTGAGACTAAACTTGTCTCCTTTAGCAATAGGGTGTCACCTAGTTTACAATCTTACATGCCAAATCTCTTAATTACCTTCTTGATATAACTCTTTTGTGATAATCCAAGTATATCTCAAGAGTAATCCTGGTGTATCTGTGCACCTAATACAAAAGAGGTGTCCCCAAGATCTTTTATCTCAAATTTTTTTGCTAGAAATCTCTTAGTTTTGTGCAACAAGCCTATATCGTTATTAGAAAGCAATATGTCATTGGCATATAAAACTAGAAAAATATGCTTACTCCTACTAAACTTGTGGTATACACAATCATCAACTACATTCATCTCAAAACCGAACGAGATTATAACTTGATGAAATTTATAATACTATTGACGGGAAACTTACTTAAGCCCATAGATGGAATTCTTTAGTTTGCAAACTATTTGCTTTGAGTTTCCCAACACAAAGTTTTTTGGCTGCACCATATAAATCATATCGTCAATGTCACTATTGAGAAATGTAGTCTTTACATCCATCTAATGTAACGCAAGGTCAAAATGTGCCACTAATGCCATTATAATCTAAAAGAGTCTTTCGATGAAACCGGAGAGAAAGTCTCTTTATAGTCAATGCCTTTCTTCTGAATAAAGCCCTTTGCAACAAGGCGCCTTTATATCTCTCCACATCACCTTCTGAATCCCTCTTGGTCTTAAATATCCATTTGAAACTAATGGGTTTCGCACCTTTAGGCAATAGGAAAAGATCTCAAATGTCGTTGTCTTTCATGAACTTTATCTCTTCATTCATGACATCAATCCACTTTTGAGAGTTAGAACTTTGCATGGCTTGATGGAAACTGATTAGATCATCCTCCACCATTCTAATGTCCACCTCATGTTCTAGGAGATATAATCATCAAGAATCGCACTTCTCCTTTCTCTAATAGATCTCCTTAATGGCATTGGTTTTAGAGGCTGTTGGGTTTTTTCTTCTAGAATAATTTCTTGATTTTGAACGGAAGGTTCTTCGACATTGTCTTGATCTGGAATTGCTTCTTGAACAATGTCATGAAAATAAGCCTGATCTTGATCATTGTAAATAACAATTGGAGGAATATTGGCATATTCCTCTTCAAAGACAATATTTCTAATCCCATCTCCCCTCGCAAACTCAATTTCCTCAAAGAACCAAGCAGCTCCAATCTCTAAAATCAACTTAGTCATGACATCGTAAAATTTATAACCCCTTGACCTCTCAGGATATCCAATAAAGTAGCAGCTGACAGTTTTGGAGTCTAGTTTCTTTTCATTTGGCCTATAAGGCATTGCCTCAGTTGGACAACCCCAAATGTGCAATTGCTTCAAACTAGGCTTCTTGCCTGTCCAAAGCGCATAAAGGGTTTTGGCAGTTACTTTAGTTGGAACTCTATTGAGTATGTAAGTTGCAGTCTTTAAAGTTTCTCCCTAGAGAGATTCTGGCAAGGTAGAATGACTAATCATACTCCTCACCATGTCCTTCAATGTTCTATTTCATCTCTCAACAACAACATTCATGCTAGGTGACCCCAGTACGGTGTACTGTGGGACAATACTGCACTCCTCTAGGAACTTAACAAATGGTCCTAGATGTTGTTCACCTAATCCGTCATATCTACCATAGTATTCTCCACCACGGTCAGATATGACACCTTTAATCTTTTTGCTAAGTTGGTTCTCAACTTCAGCCTTATAATTCTTAAACACATCAAGTGACAAGGACTTCTCATGAATGAGATACAGGTAGCCATAACATGAGAAATTGTCTATAAAAGTAATAAAATATTGTTGACCATTCAAGAAGCCATAGGGGATGGCCCATAAATATCCATATGAATTAGTTCTAATACGTTTGAGGTCCTATTGGCACCTAATCTCTTTATGTTTGTCTGTTTTCCCTTTATGCAATTAACACAAATTTTAAAATTTGTAAAATCAAGGGGATCAAGAATCCTGTCAGACACATGTCTCTCAATTCTCTACTTGGAGAAATGACCTAATCTCTTGTGACATAATGAAGTGAAATTCTAATTGGTTAATTTTCACTTTACACAACATGTACTTATATGCAAAGTTTCATTAAATGAGACAACCATATCAAGCAAATAAAGATTATCATAAACAGATAAAGAACCAAAACCAATAACTTTTGAATTTTGAAAAAAGACTAAATTGACTATTTCCAAATGAAAAAGCATAACCAAATTTGTACAGTATAGAAATAGAAACCAAGTTCCATCTAAACAACAGCACAACATAAGTCTCATTCAAATCCAAATAAAATCCAGTCCTTAATAATAACTTAAATATTCCTATTGCCTCGACTTCCACTGACTTGCCATCACCCACATAGATGTATCTTTTTACATCACTTGGCTTTTGGCAGCTCAGGCAACCCTACATAGACACATTTATGTGAGTAGTAGCACCAGAATCTATCCACCAAGTGTGTCTTGGTACCAAAATTAAATTAACCTCAAAACAAACTACATTGAAAAGTGTACCTTTATTTGCATGCCATGCGTGATAATTGGTACATTGTTTCTTCTTATGTCCAGCACTTCCATAGAAGAAACAAGCAAATTCATCACCTTGTCCCTTTGGTTGTTTCTTCTATGGTGCGGCACCTACAGCTTCCTTACCTTTCTTTCTTTTCTTATTCTTGTTCTTAGAGGTTGTAGCCAAGTGAGCACTTTCTGCCTTCTCTTACTTCAGCCTTTCCTCTTCCTGCACACAATATGAGATAAGCTCATTAAGGGACCATTTGTCATTTTGACAATTGTAGTTCACCTTAAATTGATTGAATAATGCAAGAAGAGATATCAAAACTAAATGTACAAGCAAGTCCTCAAATAGCTCTAACTTGAGTGCCTTTAGTTTTGAAGCAAGATGAAACATCTCCATGATGTACTCCCTTATGTTTCTTTTTTCCTTGTACCTCCTTGAAATAAGGTTTTCCAAAAGTGTACTTGTTTCAGTCTTTTCATTCTTGGCAAACTTCTTCTTAATTTCCTTAAAGAAACCTTTGGCTTTAGTAACCTTTTTGGACATAGTGCCCCTAAAAGCTTCTGGAATAGCACGCTTCATGATCATAAGACTTATGCTATTCGAACGGTCCCACCTTTCCACATCCCTTTTATCATCTGAGGAACTGTTATTGTGACACCTGTTATTCTCTTAACGGGTATTAAGGTAATTAAATTAATTTTTAGTGTGCCAACCAAAAATTTGCTTCATTTAAAATCCATTTCACAATATTTATTTTTATCTATTTTTAAATTTTTTAAAATTCTCCTATACTTATTTAGTATATTTACTGAAAAGCCTTGAAACTTCTAATAAATTTCAAAAATATCATTTTGGCATTATATGGGTTAAAGTCTCCAGAGGAGACATGAGGATATCTTTCCCAACTACTCTTGACCCTCCTTTTCTTTATTTCATCCGTGACATGCTTCAACATGTCTCCTCCATAATTGCTTTTATCACTTCTCTTCAAAGACTTCATATTTTCTTTTCTTTTTTTCTCTTCCACGGTTCCTACACTATTCTTCTCATTTCCTTGCTAAAGCAAAATACTTAGAGAACTTTTTCAAGGCAGCCATAAAAATCAGCCACTATCACCTCCATTTGAGCAAGAATTTCAGCCATACCGAACTCAAGGAACCTATTTTGAAGCCATTTCAAGCTTCCAACTAGCCATAATCTGAGGTTAGAATCTTATGAACAAATTTAGTCTTTCATTTATAATTTTTTTTATATACTCAAGGATTATTCAAATTTGCATTCTCAAACCTGAGTATATGTGTTGTTGCTATTTTAAAACATATGTATAAAGTCTAAGTGTATATGCCGTAGACAAAAAATTTATATTGTTAAATTTTGTAATACCTCTATGGGCAATGGCTCTTTCTTGAAATTCTAAGATTAAATAAAAATAAATTTTGTAAATTAGTTTGTGTATTTAAAAAGTAGACATCCTAAGCTTTCTAACGAGCTATCATAAGCCTAAATCAGAGTTGTATTTTATTTTCTATGAATTTTTTAATTTTCAGATTGAAAACTAGTAAACCTGCCAGTGGCAATATACCACCCATTTACGTTAAGTAAACCACCTGTTAACTCATGTGATGATTGTAGATAGTGAACCTATCCTTTTTGCAAAAGTATACTGCTAGTTTGCCATGGTATACCAGCTGCTAACCTGAACCAAGAACCCATCTTTGCTCACCACCTAATTTCTTAATGTTTTACAACCTTTCCAATATTATCCTAAGTGATTGATAAATCTTATTAGGGACTAAAACATATAGATTACTTGTATACATTTTATATCATGTTAAGACAAAGATTGTTTACTGTGGTATTCAAAAGAGATTTGCGTAAAATCTTTAATGGCATACTAGTAAGATGGATTTACACATGATATATTTATGAATGTAGTTGTATCTTGTGCTTTAGTTTTAAATTGTTCTTATGCACGCCTTAGGATCAAGGGAGTGTGGAGCTAACATTAATTAATTTTGGGATTAAAAGATTGGTGATAAGCTCAAAAGGTAGGGATTCTATTACTCATCTTTTGTGAGGTTTTTATGGTATAAAAATTGATTGTTTTACCGCAAGATATATATATCTTTGTTGAACTGCTATTATATGAGTATCACATATGAAACTATGACATGGACTTGTCTTATATTATACGGCGAGGAACATAATGAATTGACACATGTTATTAATTGAGAAGCATGGTTAGGAGAACTGACTCTATAAATAATGATTGAATATAGAGAAATGGTGAGACATGAAGAGGGCAGCGGTTACGTCCTTGGGCATGAATGCCCTAAAAGGTAAAATAAGGGGAAGGTAAAGACACTTTCTTGGGTTGAAAGTCCCAGAACACACTGTACAGGAATCGACTTGGTGAGGACTCAGGGCTTGATGTCCCCTCACTGGAACACCCTTGGAATATTTAGAGGGTGATCAAGTGCGCCCATTGAACGTGGGTAATCGATGAGTTGAGTGATACTCTTTTGAACGTGGGTACCTAGGAATAATGATGAACTGTCTCGGTAATGATTAACTATAGTATCCACGGAATATAATTATAATAAATCTCATAATCTGGATAATGATGAGTATTAACTAACCATGTAGGTTTTAATATGGTAATGATAAAAACCTAAAGGTGAATAATGGTTTTCTTTACTGAGCATATTGTTGCTCATTCCCTTATATTTTTATCTTTTCAGGACTCACTAAGTGTGAGGTGGATATGAGAAAAATAGTTGAGGAAGCTATGTAGCTATGTACGTTGGGACTGCTTCAATTACTAAGAATGT
Organism: Artocarpus heterophyllus; assembly: GCA_025403435.1. Classification (NCBI taxonomy): domain Eukaryota; kingdom Viridiplantae; phylum Streptophyta; class Magnoliopsida; order Rosales; family Moraceae; genus Artocarpus; species Artocarpus heterophyllus. Next base: position 17,477 of record JAJQZP010000181.1, read on the forward strand.
TCTTCATGATAATGTAAGTGGTAACGCCCCAAAATGTTTCTCTTTAAACGGCAGACGTTTGTAGTATAGAAAAGTTGTCGTATCCACATGGAGGTGAAAATTTGTAACTTGAAAAATTGATAAATATAAACGTTCAAAAAGACAAGTACTTTTTCAAATCAAAGTGTAAAATGAAATAAATATTTTTGTGGTTTTTATTTTATTTAATTAAAAATTTAAAGCATAAAATTAAAACGGTGAAGCTTTGAGAATCCCTTGTATGTTTTACAATTGATATGGAATTTTAACTCTAATTAATAATTATCTAAAGCATTTGATTTATTATATCTTTTCTCATTAATTGCAAGTACTTTTTACTAATTATATAGGTCAACCGAGAGCAACAATATAGCAAGCCATAATGCAGTAAGGGTTTTCCTATAAAAACTAGCAAAATAATCATCTCTCACTAATGATTTGGTGCACTAATTATAAAAATTATAACCGCTGTCACTCAATTATAATTAGCATAATTTTAAGATAGAAAAGATAATAACAAATCAAAATTAATATATTTTTATGGAATAAATTATTGCATTAATTTCGGCAGCACCTCGTTTTATTAAATGGTTTAAGAATACACTATGTCATCCTCTATCTACAATAAATCAAGAATTACCAAGCATTTACTGTGCCAGTCCATGTCTATAATGCAGTAGAAATTCAACTTAATAAACGAGCATGACTTTAGTATTATTAATATTAATTATGCAACACAATTCAATTACATAAAGAAAGCATGACTGAATTTATGTAAAAATTGGTAGCATAATGACAGTAACAATAATTATTGAAAATATAAACATATAATTTATTCCACAAAAATATAAGCATTACCACACAGATATAGAGTCAAAATCCATACTAAAATACTATGCATACAAGATCATCTCTCTGTCTCACCAGACTCTCTATACTAATTTAAGCATTATTTTATTATTATTTTTTTACCTAAGAAGATACTATTGAGTCTAACTCAGCAGAAAGGAAAAGAAGAAGAAAGGGGGCCAAAGGCCTGGAGGGATTACTGAACTGAGGTAAATGCCTCGGTATTTATAAGAGTTTAAAATTACTATTTGCCATTTGTAATTATTATTTTTTCCTATTGAAAGTTGACAAATTCGGATCATATTGATTCTTTTCCTCTTCTACGCTAATCCGCGTTCCTAAGTGTGCAGATTTTCCTTTGTAATCCTGTGTGACGCGACAGCCGGCAGTACTAAAACGGACTGATCGTGACCATTGATCACCAGATCCAACGGCTTCAAATCCGCTCCAGAATGGGCCCAGGTGGGACTAGTGGGACTGAGATTCGAGGCCGTCAGATTGGTCTTAGTCAGCTGATCGAACGGCTAGGAAGACAGATGTTAGACATGTATGTCCTAAGGAGTAAAAATGTAATAAGTTTTTGGAGACATTTTTATCAATAAAGAATTTATTCATTTATATATACCAAATATTGTCATCTTTACGTTCATATTTGTTGAATGTATGTTACGCAAACATTAGTCTGAGAATGTCAGTCTAAACCTTAAGAATTGGGCATATGATGGACTGATTATGCGAAAGACACGATTCTTAAGGTGACAGGTCTAAAACATATGATCAGCAATCGAGGGAATAAAGTTGGGCGCTTTATTCATGTAAAGATTGTTATGTTGTCTATATCCGTTTTGGGAGATGATTTGTCTTGATCATCGGAGTTGGACTCCGTGAATAGAAACATTGGCATGTTGTCCTAGGTGACGATGTGTTGGATCGGGACATAAAGTGAATTGATTTGGATTAATAATTCTGTCTTGGCAAATTGATTCACTTTAGACAATCATTTGTATTGTATCTTAATCCTGAGATGAATAGTGGGCCCGTTGTCTCGACTTGTGTCTTTTGATGTGCCAAAGGGTGACACCTACATCTCAATAGTGGTATGCATGCCGATACGTTGGAGGCATGACTCTTGATAGCGTAGACTTGTTATTCATAGATATGGAATCCATAGCTCCTCTTTAGGAGTAATGATATCCTCTTATATGCGTTGTGCTATAACTGGAAAACTGGAGCGCTCAACCATTTGATACATAGGTGTAACCGAATGGTATACTATCTTTGGATAGTAAGTTTTCTGATGGTGAGACAATGGAACGTAAGATAAAAATAATTGGGAAGGTAAGACAGAACTTGTCCTTAAGCCAGTTATGGATAATCATATAGGGATACGGTACACTATGATATGTCATGGAGACTTAGATATACAAGCTTCGTAATTCTATAAAGTTTGAGAGTGCAGCTCCAAGCTTTTAGTGGAGTAGCGTTGGAGTTGATAATTGTGAAATGTATATCTAGGATATTGGGTTTCATAATTATCGTAAGCTTGAACTTTATAGGTCCATTTTGGTCCCCTTTACTAGCTCATAAAATCCTGTAACGACACGGCGTGCTTTTCCAATAATTGGTGACTTATGTCGGATTTATCAGATTGGTTTAAATTTGGAAGAATTAAATAATTCATGTCTATTTATTGGTTGAATTAATTTTGTAATAAAATTAATTCAAGATAAACTTGTTGAATTATTGGGCTCAGATAATTCTTGTCGGTTTATCGGTTGATTTAATTTTGGATAAATTAGATCAAGATAAACTTGTAGAATTATTGTGAATTGATTTATTTTCATAGAGATTATCTTGATAAAGTTTGTTTTGATCAGACAACTTTTCTATTGGGTTATTTTAATCAAAACTGAGACTTTATCCTATAGAATCTTGGGTGGAAAATAAAAGATTCGTGGTGATATTCACGCGAGAGTTTGGCCTGCCAAATGATGTGTTTGGCCTGCTGATGGGGCCTGTTCGGCCTGCCGATTAGGCTATTCCAGGCCTGCCGATTAGCAAGCGATAAGATTACGCGTTTTCACGCGGATCTTATCAGATATTGATCCGAATTTGATTTTGTTTCAAGTTTTTGAGACCTAATCTGATAAGGACTGACCCCAGAACCAATTGTTATATAAAGGGAGTGAGTCTCATGATTTACTTAGATCAATTGACAGATTAAGAGTGATACTCTTCTGGTGAGCATCTGAAAACTCCCTGAGAGCTTTTGTTCACAAATCACGAACACTAGCTTTGGGTTCTATCGATTGGTTGGAAGGAGAGTCACCAGTGGAAGAGCTGTACGTGTGAGCCCACACTCACTTCGGTTGTAGATAGAGAATAGCAAAAAAGACCAGTTGGTTGAAGCTCTTCTAGAACGTTACTTCTCTTCACAGGTTGCGGAGGTTCTTCGGCACACAAAGGTTAGTAAGATCTGTCTAATTTATACATATAGCATGTCAAACTTGTGTTTTGAAAATTACTCTGATATATAAAATTTTAAAATTTCGCTGCGCACTGTTTTTCCAACAATTGGTATCAAAGCCATGGTTTTTACATAAATTTATGAGTTTGTGATCATGTTATATGCATAAATTTTGTGATCTTAATCTCTCCTATGCTTGAATTGAATTTTACAGAGAGTTGGCACTCTAGGTTTCTATAAATTATGTATGTTGTCATGGATTATGTGGTGAATGTTTATTAATTAATTATGGTTAATTAAATCATTGTTTAATTATTTATTAATTAATTAATTTATACCAGTTATGGTTCCTTAGAGGTTAGAATGTGTATCTAGGTTTTTCATGTAATTAAAATGGCAGACTATCATCTTCATCTAGGAGTTATTATTTATTTTAAATTTGTAAAATTTTGTAATTAAATAATTATCCGAAGAAGACGGATCTAGAAGAATGATGATGGCGCTCCCAGGTATTTCCTGAGTCTCTAATTTTATGTTTTTGAATTGTTAAAAGTAAAATTGATGAATTGGATTAAAATTGTATTTTCTAGAATGAGGGATTTCTGCTCAGTCGGCATGCCGGACATCACAGTTCGACAGGCCGATGGTCACAGATCGGCAGGCCGGACATGTGGTCCGACAGGCCGTCAGTGGGGCAGAAATTGGCTGGCTCTGCCGGCAGGCCGAACTTTTAGTTCGACAGGCCTAACCTTTAGTTCGGCAGGCCTAACCTTCATGGGTCGGCAGGCCGATCTGTATGATCGGCAGGTCGATGAAACATGACCGGCAGACCGATCACCCAGATCGGTCTGTTGACCGAGAGTTGGAAAAAGTTTCCAAAAAAGGTGCAATTTTTCTAGTGTAGTTTTAATTTTATTTTTGGGATGATTCTGAGAAACATTAAATTTGGATATGAGCAAAAATATAAAGTATTTGATTCATACGGGATTGAAGACTTGAAGATGGGTATTGCATGAAGAAGGATACAGCTTGAGGATTCAAGGATGATGAATCGATAAATGTCTCAATTATTCTCTTGTACTCTTAGTTTTCTATTCTCTAGGATGGAACTATAATATTACGGTTATTATTATTATTTTGCTTGTAGCTTTGCTTGATTGCTTTGCTTGTCTGCATTATAATATGATTTGCCCTATATATTGATAACATGTCATATAGAATAGGGAGTGCCGCTCGTATTAAAATTGTTCATGCATATTCTTAAAATGAAACCTTGATTTCAAAAGATTGAGTAGGAGAAGGTTTTCGAAGAGAGGACCTAAGGCCTCCATCGTTGGACCATAGGCAGAACATGGTGGTTCCGACCCGTAGGAAGGGATTTCTATCATATACCAGATTAGATCTCTAAGAGGATAAGGTATTTTAGTATGATTTATGGTTGCACACCCCTACGTGGTGATTATAAATCATGGATAAAATATTGAAACGATGGTTATACACTCACGTTAATTTTATTATTAACCTCCCCTATGAGCTCTGTTAATAAAATTAATGGCCAAAGAAACGATTATTAATATATGTTGGATCATACAGGTCCTGAATGGCATATATTAATCAGGATAAGATCCTGTACCTGATTGAATTTGGCATGACTCCCCTAGGAGCTTGTTGAATTCTGAGTTGGGAATTATCGTTGTAAGGTTGTGATATTTTCAAGGTTTTGATACATAAACACATTTGTATGATTTTACATGATTGTATTATCTTACTAAATTGTTATTATATGTTTGCTTATGTTTGGTATATGATTCTTTATTGTAGATTGAAAATGTCTAAAAATGCTTTATCATCGATACTTGACAAAAACCTTTTAACCGGTGAGAACTATAACGATTGGAAACGGAACCTGGATATCGTCCTGTCCTTTGAGAAACTGAAATATGTACTGACAAACCCTTGTCCTCCTGAGCCTACGGGAGACTCAAGTAATGAGCAATTCCAAGCGTACGATCGCTAGAAAGATGCTAATGATCAGGCAAGCTGCTATGTTATGGCCAGCATAAACAACGTGCTGCAGGCTCAACATCAGGATTATGAGACTGCAAAGCAGATCTTGGATAATCTTAAGGATATGTTTGGCAGCCAGGCTATAACAAAGTGGCAAGTGGCGCTTCGAAAACTCTTAAACTGAAGACAGAGACCAGGGACATTTGTAAAGGAGCACATGATGTTGGTCAAGGGTTACCTCACTAAGGCTCAAACTAATGGAGCCGACATCAATGCTGAAACTCAGATGACTATAGTCTTTGAGACTCTGTCTAAGGAATTTATTCCATTTAGGGATACTTTAAATTTAAGCAATAAACGGGATATGACCTTAACAGAACTGATGAAACAGTTACAGGAATTCGAACTGCTAATCAGGGAGTCTCCTGCTGGTGGTGAGGCCAACATGGTTGCTGCTTCTGGTTCCAATCCTAACTCTGGGAATGGAAAGAAGCAACGGGCCAAAAATGGAAGGTCTTCTATTCCTGCTACTACCAAAAGCAAGAAGAAGAAGAAGAACCCAAAGAAACTTAAGTGCTTCTTCTGTGAAAAAGTCGGGCATATCAGGAAGCATTGCAAGGACTTCCTTACCAAAGGAGGTAGGTGTGACCTTCTATATTTAGAAACTTGTTTGTTTGAGGAATCAAGTGACATCTAGGTCATAGATTTCGGTGCAAATAATCATGTTTGTGTTTCTCTGTAGGGGTTCAAAGAAACAAGAAGTCTGCTACATGAGGACTTCACGCTTCAGATGGGCGATGGGTCCTTGGTCTCAGTGGAAGCAGTGGGAGACGTCCATCTTTACTTTGATAAAAAAGGAATTTAATATAGGCATTTAATTTTGCAAGATTTTTTTTATGTTTCTAAATTTAAAAGGAATTTAATTTCTGTATCTTGTTTATTTAAAGACTCCTACTTGGTTTCTTTTAATAAAAAAGTGGTGATTCGTAAAAACAAATCTTTTATCTGTTTTGGATGGATGCAAAATAATATATATTTTATCAAACCTAAGATGGACTTATTGCTTAATGCTGAGATAAATGATAATAACTCTAAAAGACTTAAAACTTCTCACTCTAATAAGACTTATCTTTGGCATTTGCGCCTTGGTCATATTAACCTGAATAGGATTCAAAGGTTGGTAAGGGATGGACATTTAAGTCACTTAAAGGTGAAATTTATACCTCAATGTGAATCTTGTTTGGAGGGTAAAATGACCAAAAGACCAATCAGGACTAAGGGCAATAAGGCCGAAGGGGTTCTAGAACTTGTGCACAGTGATGTTTACGGACCGATGAACATCCGGGCATGAGGAGGGTATGAGTACTTCATCACTTTTATTGACGATTACTCAAGATATGGGTATGTGTACCTGATGCACCACAAAAGCGAAACTTATGATAAGTTCAGGGAGTTTCGGCCTGAAGTGGAAAAGCAATTGGGTAGACCCATAAAGGCACTTCGATCTGATCGAGGTGGAGAATACCTTTCTGATGAGTTCTTAGAACACTTGTTAGAGAATGGGATTTTATCCCATTTGACTGCGCCGGGCACTCCGCAGTAGAATGGCATAGCGAAGAGAAGGAATAGGACTTTGTTGGACATGATTCGGTCCATGATGAGTTATTCATCATTACCTTTATCCTTTTGGGAATATGCACTACAAACTGCATGTTATCTTTTGAACAATGTGCCTTCAAAATCGGTCCCTAAAACTCCTCACGAGTTGTGGACGAGTAGGAAGACATCCTTAAACCATATTCGCATATGGGGATGTCCGGCTCATGTCCTGTTTAAGGATTCGAATAAGTTGGAAGCACGTTCGAAAGTTTGGGTGTTTGTAGGCTATCCAAAAGGGACTAAAGGGGGTTATTTTTATAACCCAAAGGAAAATAAATTCATGGTTTCAACTAATGCAACTTTTCTTGAGGAGAGTTACATGGACGACTTTAAACCTCGAAGCAAAGTAGTGCTTGAGGAGTTAAGGGATGATCCGTTCACTCCGGAGGTTCCGAACGAAACCATTCTGATCGGTGTGGAAAAATCAAACAAACCTGAACAACAACCTCGAGGGCTTCGACGTAGTAGGAGGATCGAGCATCAACCTGAGAGGTATATGTTCAATGGGGA